>JASFXZ010000022.1:7805227-7835227 GCA_032209605.1 Mactromeris polynyma
AACGTGCATGTATCATCATTAACAATTTTAATTTTTTTCAATAAATAGTTTGTTGCTAAAATCCTGTGTTTATTCCTAAATTGTAGCCATATCAATTTTGGATCTTTTGTAGTTTTATGCACTCTCTCATATATTGAATTTGTTTCAAAGAAGGTTCTTTCTATAACATTACCCAGCTCATTTTTCCATTTTTGCAAGGAGTTTGGGTAGTGTCCTACCTGTTGCATTTTTGTTATAAATTGATCTACATCCTTTCTTATCCTTAATTATTTCAGCCAGACTTTGGGGGATGTGCACATAATAGTTGATTCTTTTCAATAAATGCTTAATATTATTTTCATCAAGGAATTTATTTACTGCAGTCAACATACCCCTATACTCCAAGAAGTAACTATTGATATTAAAGTTTTCTAAAAAATCATTATAAGAGTAAAATTCCCCATCCTGATTTATGAGATCGCCCAAAAAGAGAATACCACCTGAGGTCCATCTATTTATACAAACACTTGAATTTCCAACTCTGATACCAGGGTTATGCCATAAATGAATAGAGTAACACTGATGGCTACTAACTGGTGTTACATTTAAAGAGAGGACGTAGTAACTGTAGAGAACATCTTTCCAAAAAGGGTTCATATCTAAATGTAGTTTTGTTTTAATAAAGTCTGTACCATATTTGAAACTATGCATTATGGTGGACAAGAGATTTGTACAAGCTGACTAAATTTATTTTCCTGTTTAAGAAGCCTTCTTATCCAAGTCACTTTTAAACTATTCATAAAATATTTTAGGTCAACCATCTTTAGTCCCCCAAATTTGTAATCCTGGGTGATAATATTTCGTTTCACCTTATCTCTTGAATTGTTCCACAGAAATTTAAAGAACATATTTTGAATGATATTTTGATATTGATTTTGGCTAAAGGTAGATTTGGTAGACTCAAAATTAAATGATTAAATGAAGAGCAAGGGATTTTATAACTACTTACCTACCAATAGGGCTTAAAATTCTCTTAGACCAACTGGCAAATAATTTTTTTACTTCTTCAATTTTTGAGTCATAGTTCAAATCTATGATTTCAGAAAGGTTGGTTTTAAACTTAACCCCTAGTCCAGTAAAAATGTCATCATTCCATGCCAGGTTATATTCTGGACAGAGAATTATATTACTATCTTTTCGGGATCCGAACCAAATTACTTTTGTTTTTTCTGTGTTAATATATAGGCCTGAGATACTAGCATAAAATTTTAATGTTAACATTGTGTTCTTTAAAGAATTGGCTGTGCCATCTAAAAATAAACTTGTGTCGTCCGCATATTGAGAAATTAAGTATTCATGTTCATGGATTTTTATACCTTTGATATCTTTGTTGTTTCTTTGAATGAACAGGTAGGGTGATAGAGCATCTCCTTGGCGACAGCCTCTCTGTAGAGGGAACCATTCTGACATATGACCATTTACAATGACGCAAGACTCGGTAATAAGTTTAATCCAAGATTTTATTGAATCCCCAAAATTTAAAAAGTCTAAAACTTGATGCATAAAATTCCATGCTACGGTATGGAATGCTGCTGCAAAATCGATCAGTAATAAAAGTCCAGGCATATTATTTTGTTCTGTATAATGGAATAGGTCATATAGCATTCGTATGTTCGAAGCCATTAGTCTACCTGGTAAAAAGCCACTTTGATCTTCATTTATGATATTTCCTAAGATACTTTTAATGCGAAAGGCAATTGAAGATGAGGCAATTTTGTAGGCAACATTTAATAAAGATATTGGTCTCCAATTTTTCAAATAGAGTTTGTCTTTATTTCCTTTGGGTATACAAGTTATGACTCCCTGTTTTTGAGTAACTGACAGTTCTCCTATTGATTGGGCATAATTTATTGAACGTACTAATAATATACCTATATCTTTCCAATTTTTTTTAAAGAATTCAACTATAAAGCCATCATTTCCTGGACTTGTGTTATTAGACATACGTTTTAAGGAGTTAAGCATTTCAGTATATGTGAGAGCCCCTTCAATCGATCGGCTGTCTAAGTCGGATAATTTTGGTACATTATAATTAGCTAATTTGTCTTTAAACGATATATTTTCTGTTTCTTTTATTGTGTACAGTTTTTTATAATGTTGTTTAGTTTCTTGAATAATTTCATCCTGCATATTTAAAGTATCTCCTTTTTCTGATATTAAGGAATTCATATGTTTTGAGACATAGTGTCTGTTTTCTAAATTGCAGAAGTAACGAGTGGATTTTTCTACTTCCTGTATCCATTTAGCTTTTGATCGAATTAAGACTCCATTCATTTTTTTCTTTCTTAATTCTAACAATTATTTTTTTTTATTTTCCAAAACAACATAGTCAATATTTTTTTCTTTTTCAATTAATTCTATATCTTTTAACAGTTTATTTTCCTTATTGATTTCTGTTTTTTTCTTACGTGATGCATAACTTATTGTCATTCCTCTTATATTCATAAGCAAAGTTTCAAATAATAGTTGGTCATTAATATTAAATTTTCCATAGCATTTTAGTAGCAAACTATTAACCAAGTATTAGGTGTATCACCTAAACAAGACTATTGCTATTACTAATGTTATATTATACTTTACTACCATTAATTTAGAGCATGAAAAATAACTATTTCTCAATTCAAGAGAAACTTTATCTAAATTTCCGCTGGTATGTTTTGGAAATATTAAGAAAATAATTCCCTAATTTTAAACTGTCGATGCTGATCTGATATTGTGGTAAAGGAAACCTATAAAATACATTGTTTTTAGTATTTACTATACAAACACGTGTTCGCATCAGTAAATGTACTACAGGTATAGATAGTTTGCGATTAGGTAAGACCCCATACATCTTGAATATCTTTAAAACAAATAATGCATTGTATTGAATGGGCTATCCATTGTATGGCCCTTACCACACCAGTGATGGGAAAACCAACATAAAGTTATGTCTAGGCACAAATTCATATTTCCAATTGTCACTGATGCGATTCTATATGTACAGTTATAACTGACCTATTAGCCGAGTTGTGCTGCCGTGGTTATTTCTCTCACCCATATGTTTTCCCCGATTTACTAGACTTGGAATTTTATGTTTATAAGTTCTATACATTAATATTTACAATGAACTATCGCAAAACGTGATGTGGCCTTATGTCCCACTAGGGATGAAGAGGATAAGATGTAATCGCAAGACCGGACATGCAACAGCCATTTTTGTATGGCCGTGTGGCTCTCGAACGATACTTACATGCATTATCAACATAGCTGACTTATCTAATGTGTAGCCTGGCAATGCATCTTGAGTACTTTTTCTGTTTTTCTCAGCTTAGGCTTTAGCTTTAAAAACTGTCTATTCTAGACGAACACACACGGTTTGTTTAGATATACGTGCCTTACACTTAGCCACAATGAATATACGGTTATAGGTAAATCCCTAACACTGGCATGTCAAAGTTCACTTTGCGGTACATACAACGACATTGTAATGCTTTACTGTTAAATATTGAACATTGACATATCAGGGCTAGAGGTCAATCAATAACAGATTACAATGGGTCAATAAATGATAGTAAGTCAGTGAAAAAATGCTAGATTACCTCCCTGCGTCAAATGTAAAAGTTCATATAATTTCTATATACATGTACTAGTAACTATACCAAAGAATAAAAATATTTCAATTACAATGAAAACATTTTTATATTCAGTATGGAGTTGGTATGATGTCTTTATGGTTTCCAGTAACTTTACACCAATATCAGATTAACGGCTCTTCAGAAATTTGATATTTATGCCATATGTTTTACAACAAACAGCCTATAGCATATTTGCATCTATACTACTTGTAGTGTGTGTTCGTATAATAGTCGTGTTACACAGTGATTTCTTTGAACCCTGATTTATTACCGAGATAAAGCTAAATAAATGAGAATATTCCATTTATGTTGTTGTTTATATGTATGCAGCAGGGAACGGATGGTACCGGACTCAAGTGCATAACCTGCAGTTTCTTTGACACAAGTATACAATCACTTTTCACAAGTAGTAATATTTTAAAGACATACAACATGGGTTTAATGCACGGCAAAGATCAACTGCATAGGCTTTATCTGGGAATAACAAAAACATAATACATGGGTTTATGGTTCTAATGTTGAGAACCAGATTAATATATAGAACAATGAAACGTATCTAGCAAATGAAAAGCGTAGACACGACGTAATAAAACCGGTATACGTATTTTAGACAAAATCATATGTTTAATAGTAGGGTAGAACGTAAGGTACAACCGACTTGCGTAAGTATGATCTAAATTTGATATAAAGTAGCATGGAACGTCAGATAATAGGTGGATCGGGGAAACGTAGTTAGGTATAATAGTAGATACAAGAGTAGATCGGTCTAACGTTTTGTCCAGTTAAACCGAGTATTAATAGCATGAAAGATTGATATATACAAGAGTAGATCTGGCCAACGTTGTTTACAGTTTAGCCAGGTGCATATTGTATGAAAAACACAAAATATAAGAGTAGATCCGGCTTACGTACAACCGTTCGAAAGTAGATCCGTCATACGTTTTTTCCAGTTTTTCCGAGAATTAATAGCTGGAAACATTGTTATTTACAAGAGTAGATCCGGCTAACGTTGTTTACTGGTTAAAGGGGGGCATATTGTATCAATAAACATAAAATGTAAGAGTAGATCCGGCTAACGTACACCCGTACTAGAGTAGATCCGTCTTACGTACAACCCACTTAAACAGAGTATTAATAGCTGGAAAGGTTGTAATATACAAGAGTAGATCTGGCTAACGTTGTTTACTGGTTAGAGGGGGGCATATTGTATCAAAAAACATAAAATGTAAGAGTAGATCCGGCTAACGTACACCCGTACTAGAGTAGATCCGTCTTACGTACAACCCACTTAAACAGAGTATTAATAGCTGGAAAGGTTGTTATATACAAGAGTAGATCCGGCTGACGTTGTTTACTTGTTAGAAGGGTGCATATTGTATCAAAAACACAAAATGTAAGAATAGATCCGGCTTACGTACACCCGTACTAGAGTAGATCCGTCTTACGTACAACCCACTTAAACAGAGTATAAATAGCTGGAAAGGTTGTAATATACAAGATTTGATCAGGCTTACGTTGTTTACTGGTTAAAGGGGGGCATATTGTATCATACAACATAAAATGTAAGAGTAGATCCGGCATACGTACACCCGTACTAGAGTAGATCCGTCTTACGTACAACCCACTTAAACAGAGTATAAATAGCTGGAAAGGTTGTAATATACAAGATTTAATCAGGCTTACGTTGTTTACTGGTTAGAGGGGGGCAAATTGTATAAAAAAAACATAAAATGTAAGAGTAGATCCGGCTTACGTACACACGTACTAGAGTAGATCCGTCTTACGTACAACCCACTTAAACAGAGTATAAATAGCTGGAAATATTGTAATATACAAGAGTAGATCCGGCTTACGTTGTTTACTGGTTAGAGGGGTGCATATTGTATCAAAAACATAAAATGTAAGAGTAGATCCGGCTAACGTACACCCGTACTAGAGTAGATCCGTCTTACGTACAACCCACTTAAACAGAGTATTAATAGCTGGAAAGGTTGTAATATACAATAGTTGATCTGGCTAACGTTGTTTACTGGTTAGAGGGGTGCATATTGTATCAAAAACACAAAATGTAAGAGTAGATCCGGCTTACGTACATCCGTACTAGAGTAGATCCGTCTTACGTACAACCCACTTAAAAAGAGTATTAATAGCTGGAAAGGCTGTTATATACAAGAGTAGATCCGGCTAACGTTGTTTACTGGTAAGAGGGGTGCAAATTGTATAAAAAACATAAAATGTAAGAGTAGATCCGGCTTACGTACACCCGTACTATAGAAGATCCGTCTTACGTACAACCCACTTAAACAGAGTATAACTAGCTGGAAAGGTTGTAATACACATGAGTTTATCAGGCTAACGTTGTTTAGTGGTTAGAGGGGTGCATATTGTATCAAAAAACATAAAATGTAAGAGTAGATCCGGCTTACGTACACCCGTTCTAGAGTAGATCCGTCTTACGTACAGCCGTACTAGAGTAGATCCGTCTTACGTGTTTTAGAGGTAAAGCGAGCACTTACAGTTAGAAAGATTGTTTATGACAAGAGTGGATCCGGCTTACGTTATGTCCAACATCCTTGTTACGTTTTGTAATTATTGATACAGCCTCTCTTGAAATTCCGAATGCGAGAGGTCTAGTGTTCGATTCCTGGCAGCGTCATATCAAAGTCGTTAATACGGTACTGGTAAGGAGTCCGTCTTTGGTGCTCAGCATAGTAAGTTCCAGATAACACTTACTTAGTTCGGAGTTAGGATATTGTGAATGAGTAATTTCTTTGACTGAAATATTGCTCACCAGTTGGACAATAAAATCAAACACATCAAACAGTTATAGAATATGTGATGGGAGACCTGTTTGTAGTTAAAGGTCACGGTGACCTTGACCTTTGAAATAGTGACATTAAAAAAATAACGTACACACATCCAAGTACAGTTTGAGGATCTTACGTCCAATCGTTCTCGACTTATTGAAAAAGTTTCACAGAGAAGATCGTTACTGTTCAACAGTATGGTGTAGGGTTTTTGCTGCTTGTTTTCAGAGAAAACGAAAGTAGACTGAATTACCAACAAACAATCAAATTGATAGTAAACAATATTTATTTATGTTTGTTTAACTCATCTGTACAGAACACAAATCATATAAAATTGTATCGTATCATGGATAACCAAAAACGAAGTACTACTTTTGACCAAATAACGATGTACGTTAAACGGATCTACTCCTGCGTACGTTAAACGGATCTACTATAATGCTTCCCCAATAATGGTCTTATTATTGAGGTTTCAATGTATATTACGAACCTTATAATTGTTTTGTTTTCAGATAATGCAACAGTGATTGGTAATGATGATTTTTTGGGACTTGAAAAGGACAATGTGAAGATTGACTCGTACCGTCTGGATTTCGATGGTGGGGCATCTTTCTTCGCTGTAACAGCAGAGAATTGTGTTCCTGTTTTGGAAACTATTACAGGAAGCTTGAAAGGCAGTAAGTAGACACCAGTTTAACATTTAAAACACCATCCCTTTTGAACCTTACGAAAGTTAAATCAAAGTTGATATCAACATGGTCCAAACGAATAGAAGCTATAATAGTTGTTAGATGACGATATGCGTTCAATATTTCGTTCTACATGACATCAACTCCCACTCAAATGATTGTTCCGAAAGGCCCCGACTGTGTATTGTAATTTGTTTTTCCAAGATCAATGACAAAAATAATGATATATCGTTTGTCGTTCGTAGTTTCCACAGACTTGGATGAAAAGGTTTATGGCACTTATATGAAGACGTTTAGTCTGTATTCATCGGATGAAATGCGAAAAAGTTATATAAGTTCAAAACTAAGCAAAATTCGACTTAAGGCTTTGTGGAAATCGACCCTCGATCTGTACATAAACTGAACAAAACTTCTGTCGGTATATTCGGGAAATTTCTATTCACTTTGATGGAAGCGTTCCAAACAATATGTCACTTAAAAGAAACATATTTGAAATTATCATCATTCATTAAATCTTTATTCTGTCCACGGAAAGCACATGTATATTACATTTTATTGTGAAGTATTGTTCTATGATACCGGAGCGTACAGTATTGCTGTTTTCATACACTACTATATGCATTGAATACAATAAAAATATAACATATTTTTCAGACTCGTTCTTTGAGAATAAACAATATTTCAACGTTACTGGTGGTATCTCTAACCCAACCAATCTCCGGGTGCCACCACAAGGATGTGAGAACGCTCAGATGTTTACCGACCATTATGTACGTACCGATGTTCGAATCTACCCAATGAAATATGTTTTCAATAGCAAAATATGTGAACTGAAAACTGAGTGCAATGCCATCAATACAGTATTCTTGCGGCATTGCGAACAACTCCTTCCTACCAACGAATAAGTCAATTAATTTCATTAATTGAACCTTGTTAGGGACTATCGTAACGTGGTATCGCTCTGTCATTGGTGATAACACAGACGGCCTATACACTATTCCGTACTTATCGTTCTTGAAGTTACACGGTTGCAAATACCGTACAACTTTTCACCCCATTGAAGAATTCTACTCCAGTATCATTTTCCTGTAGCTAGGATTCATCAATTTAATATCTCAATGGAAAATATAACCGCTCAGCAACAGTAGAATTGGCTTCTCCAATCGGATGTTGCTCTGCATCGGTTGTACTTTCCGTGTTGCCATTATGAGTAAATGTATTTATTTGCCAAGATTCCAATGCTACTATCGTAAAGTAATGCTGACCGTTATTGTAAATGATTTTTATATATTATGATGACGTATGAAGCATTTGTATACCATGTTCTTAATAAACGTTCTTGATTTGCTTTCAGACTGGAGGCAATTTCATGTCAAACCCATTGGGCAGACGATCAGTATTCCTTGGATTCTAAATAGTATTTAGGCTGTATAAAACATAAATGTTGTATAAAATAAACCACGAAATTGAATCTATCTGTTTGAGTATTTCATTACAACAACACATTTTGAACATTGTGGTGTAAATGACAATCAATTTTAATTTCTCTTGAGAGCCCACGTAGTTAGCTTAGTGGGTAAGTCACTAGATTGTCAATTCTTCAATTCGAATCCCGGATGAGAGATTTGTTCTCCGTGGCAACTTGACTGGAGATATATGTCTACGGCCTCAGTTGCTGACGGAAGGACACAATAGTACTAAAATACAACAGTTTTTAAACAATTTGTTTGAATGTTATTTTGGTCAAATACAGAAAGATATTTCAACAATCAACACCAGGTAACATTGTGTTCGGTGATTTGTATCATACCGCTTTTCAGTTTGCTTCTCGTTCAACTTCAACTTACCCTTGAGGACAGAGCACTCGTCTGCTAATCCGGAGTTCGTAGGTTCGAACCCTGCATGAGTCGTTTGTTCTCCGTGGCAATTTCACTGAGCATATAATGCATCTTAAGTCCTTTGTCCACCAGCTCTGTTCATGCGGGACAGGTGAGACATACGTTTTTACAGACTATAATTGTTCACTGGGAGAACAATTATATAGTAGCGTAAGGTGGGGCACTTTACGACAAGTTTGCACGCGACCTATACATTTATAACATATTTAACGCGAGATACAAAACGAGAGAAAGCTCAATAAATTAAACATAACTTTATTGATGTATGGGGCAAAACGCATTTTGATAAGGGGCTATAACCCTGTAAAAATTATATATATCCTGGTAAAATGTAGTACAATTTCGCGATCATGTAAGCACTGCATAAATACCGTCAGACAAACGCACGAATGGCAAAAATCGAGAATACAAGATGTACGAAGCACTACTAAAATAAGAGAATTAAAAACTTACATTTGAAGATACATGTTTAAATTTTTCGCGGAATTCACATCTGCGTAAGACGTCACAAAAAGAATATCGCGCGGCACGGTAAATCTATCGATGTCAGACTTTTTACGCGTAGGCCTTTTACCTCGTATGTGCAAAATGCAAAAAGTCTCCACCTTACTCTACACAAAAAAACTATACACAGACAAGTTCCGAACATGGAGACTCAGTCACAAATAACCAACCAAGAAGACATCTTGTTTTTGTAATTGGTGTAAAATGGGAGACATAGACACACAATATCTTTTCTGGAAACGTACTCAAAGACATTGTGCAAAAGTAAGCATATTATATAGATTACATCCAGCTTCGGTGTGGACCGAGGTATATGCAGTTTTTAGGCGTATTGCTGTACCGTCTCCATTACTAGGTGAGCTGTGTCGCCGGGATTGATTCTCAATAAATGAAAACAGCTCACAAATGGGAAAATCATTATTTTTTATAACGACAGATAATTTGTTAATGGGCCCTTACTGCAATCTAGACACACAAATATTATACGACCATGCAAATTACTCATTATTCTTTATTTGCAAAACAGTCACCGGATACATAATTTATAAATTGATTAAATCCCTTTTACGTTTTTAAAAATAGTCCGGAAATACAAAACTATTCCAATTGGCAAACATCCGGTGTTTCCGTAACCCACTGATAATCTGTGTAGTCACGGAAAGCGCACATGTACGCCGATTTAACTAATTCAACTCTATTCGAGATCTTACGCTTGGATATTTTAAGCGTATTTATTTTACATTGACTTTGAAACAAGCTCTAGATTACTTCTTATACTAGTAACACAAAATGGCTTCTTGGGACTCTGGCCAGTGAGTGCGTCATAGTCAGAAATTGTGATCAAAGGACGCTCAGTGCAAGACCCTCGGATCAGGAGTCCCCGCCTCGACCATGATGCTTCTGTTCCGTTCCAATGCGTATTTAATTTTGGTTTGATTACCTTTTACATTTTTTGTTTACTCTAACTGTACAGTTTAAGTGTAAATTGTTAGCCATTAAAAATAATAAAAGCGATAATGCTAGTTTGCAGATGAGAAGGATCTTTTAAAAGTACACAGACAATAAATATTTTTCACATTTTTTAATCACTTTTAATTAAAGCAATTATTCTTAAAGATCAAATGATAACACGTGTTTAATATCATCTACTCATACCATAATTATCAAATATTAAAAGAAATTAAATTGCCTTAATCAATACAAATTGGTATGCAAATTAACACCTTGGTAGTTACAACAACAACAACAACAACAACACAACAGACGATAATTTAATGAAGAAAATCGAGATTTTTTTTTGACGTAAAAAACTTTAACTTTAAATGGAAGCAAGAAGCAATTTATTGTTTAAAATTATAAAAACACCATGATAATGTTCATTCAATCAATAAAACAGACATAACTGCTAAAATATTTGCAATTCTTGGAAAATATGATTTATTAGCCCCTAAACTTTTGAAAATGGTCAATGTTACAGATTTCTACTCTATGTTCAATGTAACAGTAGGTGATACTTTTAAAATCAAATTGGAAGCAAGAAGATGTTAAGTTAGAATAAATATTTTTACACTAAATCGAAGAGAATAAATTGAAGAATATTGTCATAACTGCTAAAATATTCCAGTATTAAGATAAAATGTTTAAATTTACGTATGAAAATAATTTCCCTCTATAATCTATTGATCAAAACTGGTAGAGCTGGGAACTCGATATCGATTTTCGGGTCATTTTCAAGGGAGAGAATCCACTGCGATTAGCCAGCTAAAAGGCACGGAAAGCTGCGTATGCATGGAACCTGTTCCTCTGATAGTTTTCTTGAATTCAAATAAAAGCGTAGGCCACAATTGAACACACATAATACAATAATACTGTATTCACAAATCGTCATCAAAGAATATTGCTAACATCTCTGTTATTATTACACAAACATCAAACTACAGCCGGACCTCGTTCGTTCGAATTCACCAGGTCCAGTTTTTATTTCGAATATTACATGACTTAGAAAAGTCAATTTCATTATATACTGAGCGATTAAGTATTAATAATTTCACCTTATTCAGTTTCATGTTCCTAAACGGGTCGGTTCTAGTCAAAGTCAGTTTATTTAGCGCTTAACATTAAAATAATAATTCATTTGGCGAACGGAAACTTAATATATTAAGCAAAATCATATATTGCTTTATTTTATTTATGATCCCCTGAAAACGATATCTCATCAAGTTGAGGTATGATATTTCTTATCCCAATTTATTCGTATACTTCACCTAAATTATTTTTATTTTTCACTTTTAATTTATATATTCTCAATTTATTCTCTGATCAAACGTTCAATACATTAATTACTGTACTTGTAAATCTTTTATCTACAGTATTTCCAGGGGTTTCAAATGCTGAAACAATCAATATAAAACCGTATAAAACATATAAACTATATAAAAGTACAACTGACGCTTCAAAACGATACTACTTTCATTGTGTGAACTTTCGTAAAAGTATCAACACTACTTTGCTAATTATCCAAGAAAAATCTTTATAACAACTTAAACAAATAAATAACATGAGTGTATCAAAATGTTGTTATGAGGTCATTTGCCTTCAGGTTATTAAAGTATCTACAGTAAAACTACGAATCTTTATTCTAATAACAAGGCTTTACAACTTTAGAAAACTTAAAAAGATGAGAAATAAGTTCATAACAATAAAAATTCCAACGTTCACGGATAAAGGGAATACGTGAAAGAATGCGGAACCAAATTCACATATAAACACATCCCATAGATATAGATAATCTAAGCGAAAATGGAGAGACTCAGATAGGGGACTCAGCAACAAGACCGAAATGGCATAAGCAATGACAGCAAACAACGCGACACCATCAACGTACCCCAAAATACAGACATGGAAAAACACAGCATCATCAACGCTCATCAATACAACACACCACCATCAACGCACTCCAGAACACGGACATGGAACAACACAGCACCATCAATGCATCCCTAAACACGGACATGGAACAACAGAGCACCATCAGCGCACTCCAGAACACTGACATGGAACAACACAGCACCACCAACGCATCCCTAAACACGGACATGGAACAACATAGTACCACCAATGCATCCCTAAACACGGACATGGAACAACAGAGCACCACCAACGCATCCCCGAACACGGACATGGAACAACAAAGCACCACCAACGCACCCCAGATTACGGACATGGAACTGTACTGCACCACCAACGCACCTATAACACGGACATGGAACAACACAGCACCACTAATGCATCCCTAAACACGGACATGGAACAACACAGCACCAACAACGCATCCCTAAACACGGATATTGAACAACACAGCACCACCAACGCATCCCTAAACACGGACATGGAACAACACAGCACCAACAACGCATCCCTAAACACGGATATTGAACAACACAGCACCACCAACGCATCCCTAAACACGGACATGGAACAACACAGCACCGCCAACGCATCCCTAAACACGGACATTGAACAACACAGCACCACCAACGTAACCAAGAACACGGACATAGAACAACACAGAACCACCAACGCATCCCTTAACACGGACATGGAACAACACTGCACCACCCACGTATCCCTATACACGGATATCGAACAATACTGCACCACCAACGCATCCCTAAACGCGAAAATGAAACAATACAGCACCACCAAAGCACCCCAGAACACAGACATGGAACAACACAGCACTATCAACACAACCCAGAACACGAACATGGAACAACACAGTACCACCAACGCACCCAGAACACGGACATGGAACAACATAGTACCACTAACGCACCCCAGAACACGGACATGGAACACCACAGCACCACCAATGCACCCCAGATCACGGATATGGAACAATACTGCACCATCAAGGCACCCCAAAACACGGATATGGAACAACACGGAACCACCAACGCAACCCAGAACACGAACATTGAACAACACAGCACCATCAACGCACCCAAAAACACCGATATGGAACAATACAAGACTATACGACAAACTATGAAGAGGAATAAGGCTTTACAATGATCTACATGCTTGGAACTGTCATTTAAGTAAAGCGGGGGCTTTAACCAATTTACTTCAACAAAATACATATTAAATGAATTAATGAATAAAATACACCAACTGTCAATTGTAACATGACGCCTTCCAGTTTCCGATATATAACAGAAATATATTCTCATTTGCGAAGTGAAATGAATTATTTAATATGGTTTGCGATAACAAGATAATAAAATTTTCTAAATGTGATTTGGTTTGCTTTTATGAGATGTTGTCGACAAGGAATAATATAAAATGATGCGATACAGTTTTATATCCTAGAAACGCATAAATCTTCATGTTAGTCGATGTTCACGCTGTGATTAGGGCAGACAATGCACAAGATGCAGTTCTATTGTCTGAAGTTCTTTCGATACTGTATTGTGTGAAGTATCAGCGCTGTCGCCAGCTTTCTGTAAAAGTAATGTAGTGAATATGGGAAGTAACCCATGTTTTACAGAAAGACCAATTTGGGAGCGTTCCAGCAAGATAAACTGGACATGTCTTTGAACCAAGGATATTGCCCTTAATGTTAGACATGTCTATCAGCTAGATTTGAATACCATCGAACACAACACAATGTCATGCAGGGTAGCAGTAGTGGGGTGTATAAAGCTTCAGCCTCAAGTCCAAGGTTGTGTGTTCTAACCACACAAAGGTTACGACATTACATCCTCACAATACATTGGTACCGTGTTTTTTGCCAGAAAAAAGACTAGAGAGCTACTCAAATAAACAGACTCAGGGTTCAAATCCCGGTAGCGCCATTGACCGATTTTTCGTGTTCCTCAAAACATGACTTTATTCCTCCATCACAATCGTGCTTAAATACACATATGTAAGTACTCATAGAACGTTTGACATAATTCGGAAAGATGTATTAGACGTCACCCCGACAATAGGCAAACATCAATGATCAAAGACAACGCTAAATTCAAGCATAGTACATCAACCAACCGAAACTGAAAAACATACCCGTCTAGTTCATACTCCTCCTACTTCAGTCAAAGCTCAATTCAAGAAGTGGCCATACTCGATACTATTAAAATGTGTTTTTAGTGTAGCTGTATAACTGTATAATATTGATTTTTACCTACATTTCAGAACAGTCGAATGTTGTATGTGAAGCGCGTTGTTTAAATATGCAACAAATAAGACATATTTTAAGAGAGGAGGCACCAAACAGGGTGTCTCGAAAGGATAATTAATTTTCCCGTAGCGTACCCCTCTAGCGAAACCAACGTTCAGAAATAGGGCGATTCTATCAATGCCGTTCATCTTTATTTAAAGACAGTTCTTGTTTTCGAATAAAACCACATTGAAAGGCATGGAAATTGTATCATGATATTATTAGAATAATTTTCTGAAAATCAAACCACTTAAAAGCAACAACCTCACGACAATAACGGAAACGTGCAACTCCTACAGCATGTTCATCTGGGGAGGATGTTGTGTATTACATTATCTTCATCTTGCCAACAGGAAAGTTTTTTCACATTTACAAATTAGTGTACTTTTTTACAATTATTTAATTTCCAACTAGTCCCATTACAAATAATGAAAGCATCATATTGTAACTGCGATGATTTTACACCTCGGAAAATGTTTAATTATGTTTTAACATGTGCTTGGCAAAAAGGCTGAAGATTAATGAATTTTCAGATTGTTACTGGCGTGTAACTGTTGTGTCTATCCTATTTGTTCTCATACTTTCTTTTTTTCCTATTTGTTTCAGCGAAAATATGCATGTTTTCACGGCGCTGACATGTACTGGTTGAAAGTGCTAGCCAATCAGTACTATCTTACGTAATTTCTCAAATGTTCCTTCGTACATCTGCTGTGAATTTTGATTGCAGTAACTGGTAACATTAGGATTCAACGAACAAAGTCATAATCACATACAATGTATATGGGTTCAGATCGTGTTGTAGTCATGTACTCAAGATTCCCTTTCTTGAACGATAACCATTCTCTAACAAAACAAGCATTTTTTTCCTGTTAATAGAATAAGCTGGTCATATTCTGCGTCCAGAGCAACAATCTCTAGGCAACAGCCATAATGTCTCTATGAAGGCGTTGCTCTGGAGAGGGTGCATGTATTGTATTCCGGGAAGACTGCAATAAAAAATGTTTGTATATATAATCACGAAGAAGGCGTAAGCCAAAACGCTGATCCGATGAATTTAAAACAGAGGTAGTTCACATGTTGTTGTTGACAAATACATTATACCAGAAGGACTGTGAAGTAATGTACAAAACCCACAATATGAAACTTAGACTTTAAAATGTTCAATGTTCTTTTTGCTGATATTACGATAGATATTCTAATAGAAATTGACAAAACCTTTTGGTTGTAACAAGAATTATTCAGACAAAATTTCATTCGACTAGATTTCATGAAAAAAATAAAATTAATATATATCTGAGTTTCAGACTTGATGTGTTTATGAATAATGTCCGTGATGTTGTACAATTTGTGAACATCCCCTACTCTCAAATATCATTTATTGCCTAGCTTAGATAACTAGTAAGTAATTTTTGTTACATATGTGTTTATAAACAGCAAAATTCGTTTTAGTACATGCATTTATACTTATATCAAAGTTTATCTGAAAACATTTAAACAAAAAAGAGAATCGGGCATGGAGACAAAACTTGCGATTTTCAAGACGGGCCCGAAAGTCGGCCCCTAAATGGTTGTACTTGTAAGGGATACACCCCTTACAATTACATCATCTACATCAAATATGGTATGAATACAACGGCATCACAAAGTATATGCTACACAGAAAGTGAATATTACCAGTCTTCAGTATTTATTGAGGAGAATAATGCTACAGGTTGACAGTCCTCAAATGACATGAAATTTAGGTCGTGAAAACTAGTGACAATTGGAATTCCTCATAAGACATCGCTTTACAGAACAAAATGAACATCAGTATATAATGCTAGTATCATAAATTCGTGAATAACTCACCAAATAGTGCTAAACTACGAAGAGCAGACTGGATTTTCATTTTTTGTCTCAATATTCAATTTTACTTCCTTCGTGGATCTTTTGGTGACGTTTTAGGCATCAGATCACTAAATGAGACTGTTATCAGAAATCAAGAAGCGACTTACTACGTGTTCAAATCATTTCTGAGTTTCGTGAAACATTCTGTGTGAACATTATTCTTCACCTCTTCAATATATATGAACTTTTATGAGTGTAGTGTCAGCGTCCATTTTATCGACATTTAAACAATGGTGGCTTGTCAACTGCGGGACTATTTTTAATCTGTCATTGCGTGGCTTTTTGTGTATGTCTCTTTTTCAGCCATGAAACTTTACAAATACTGTATTTATGTAAGATTGTATTATATGTACGTCTGAGCCAGTCATATGAAGTCTTGTGTGACATTGTTTATATTATTGCACTACTTTTAATGAGTGTAGTCTTACACATTTGTCCGTATTGTTGCCCCCGGTTTATTTTGTAGTGGCTTTTATTTGTTATGTACAGTTATATTGTTATTACATGTATGTACTTTTGTCGTGGCTTTGTATGTTATAATGTGAAGCCATTTACAAGCCACACTTATAGTACCATGTATTTTAATCTAAGCTGGCTTTTGTGGTGACTGATCACAGTACCCACTTGAGAGCCAGCTTTCTGATTGGTTCATGAAACATGTGACCGTCTTACGTAGTGTATATAAACAGCGACGTCTTATCGTCTGATCATCTACTTCGTCATCACAGACGTAACCTGTAAACAAGCTAGCTGACCTTAAGCAAGTAATACCTATTGTATAGACTCTATCCGTGAGAATTATATCTACAAGGTACAAACACATATATCTAGAAGGCTTGAGATCCATTACACCAATATTACTTCTATATAGATCTACAACTAGACGTTTATGATACTAATAATATCTACATGTACTTTGTTTTGTAAACATAGCCTACATTTAAACCAGGTCATGATTCCAAATATGGCAATCCTGTGCTACCACGTGATCGCAGATTCCACCAACCGTTTGATTTGTCGTATATCCAGTTATCGTGTATTGACGAGTCATAGTAATTTATTCACCTGTCGTTGTGAACACATTATGTAGTTCAATCGTACGAAGTGGGTCCTTTTATATAGTCTAAGTCCCTCGTTGTAGATGGGTTATATACATGACGCATGTCACTGATCAGATGTCCATTATTAGAAGTCCGTATTTATGTCGTTGTATGTGTATAGTACATTGTACAAAACCAGTAAATGACGGCAAAACCGCCGAGATTAAGTATGATGCAGCCGATCCATGTTGTTGTTGTTGTTGTGCCACAATGATGAGTACCATAGTGACAGAAGTACCTGATCTTACTCGCTTGGGTGGGGATTCACAGGTGTGGATATACACCCAAGCAAGTTATCATCGAAATAGTAATCAACCAGCATCCTTGACTAATAGGGAACCTCAAATGTATGTTCATGTGCCTAGCGAGGTACCTTAGTTACATATTGATATCTTTAATTCAAATATTTTAACGAATATCCGGGAAACTGTACAATGATTATAACTAATTGTCAACAAGCGGCGCTGGTGATGGCAAAGTTTCTCAAACTACATTAATGGACGCTTTCATGACAAAACATGTGTTAGTGACATTGGTGATGATTTCAAGTATTTTCAAATTACAAACTAAGCACACTATTGGCATTGTTGGCTTGATTTTGATATATAGACTTGAACAAAATGTTATAAAATGTATATGTGAAGTTTATTTTGTTCTTTATAGACGAAAAACAGAAGAGTTTTAAAGAATGAATGTACATTTAAACATACAGTTTCTGAAGCGGCTTCATATTGTAGTTTACTTTAGCATCGTGTTCATAATATTTTGGAATCGCTTTTAAAAATATTTATGGTATCAAAAAATGATAGAAGAAAAATACATCTGTTAGTAAATATAAAACTCTCGAAATGGATTTTCGGTCATTAATGAAGGTTTTGGAGTGGAGCAGCTCAACAGCCAAGTCATGTCAAAGATGGCATATATTTTAAAAGACCCCCGTTTTTGCAAAAAAAACTTATACAAACATACAAGATTACATCAAGACGACATGTTTTTACTACCACATTCTTTTTGCCATTGTTAATATTTCAAAAACTGAGCGTTAAACAGTTAAATGAGTAATAAGTAACATTCAGTAAATGTAAATAATGAAGTACAATACAAATAAATCGTATAATGTTATTCGTATGAATGCAAGTAATCAAGAATGGTGATCATGATGAATGGGGTGTATTGTATTTATGGACGATATCAGACTCGTATATGCTTGTTTCTACTTATATTTGTCGAATGTTTTTTTTCTAAACAATACGGAATAAATGAATTGTGATTATGAATAAAATGACAATATTTACATGTTGGTTAACGCTTATGGTGTTATACGTCTATGATGTTATGGGCATATGGTTTTGTAAATGTTCTTGTGTGTACGTTTCCAAGTCCACATTGTTGAAGGTGCGTTCAGCTTGTTATATGGACATAATGCTGTCAATATGTGTTGTTGCGTGAACATGCTATTGTTTGTCAATGTTGTTTCTGTCCATGTTGTTGTATGAGTATGTTGCTGTATGGCCATGTTTTTGAATTAACACGTTGTTTTAGGAAAATGTTGTTGTTTACCCATTGTGTTCCTCTTTGTCTATGTTCTTGTTTGGCATTGTTGTAGTATGAACATGTTTAAATGAACTTGTTACTGTATGAACACCTTGCTTAATGAACTTGTTGTTGTATGAACATATTGTAGCTTGAACATTTTGTTTTATGAACATCCTGTCGTATAAACATATTGAAGCCAGAACATTGTATGAACATCCAGTTGTTTTAACATATTGTAGCCTGAACATGTTTTTATGAAAATGATGTTGTTTACCCATTGTGCTATTTTTGTCTACGTTGTTGTATGAACATGTTGTATGAAAATGTTGCTGTATGTACACGTTGCTTAATGAACTTGTTCTTGTATGAACATGTTGTTTTATGAACATCCTGTTGTATGAACATGTTGTTATAGGGCCACGTTGTTGTATGACTATGTTGTTATATGACCATGTTGCTGTAAGGACATGTTGTTATATGACCATGTTGTTATATGACCATGTTGTTATATGACCATATTTGTTTTATGGACATGTTGTTATATGACCATGCTGTTGTAAGGACATGTTGTTATATGACTATGTTGTTATATGACCATGTTGTTATATGACCATGTTGTTATATGTCCATGTTGTTATATGACCATATTTGTTTTATGGACATGTTGTTGAATGACCATGTTGTTATATGACCATGTTCTTATATGACCATGTTGTTGAAAGTAGTCTTGTTGTATGTACATATTTTGTATGTACATGTTGTATGTATATGTTTTTACGACCATGTGGGTGAATGTACATGATGAACATACAGGGTATTGATGTGTATGTAATGATGAATTAATAGCATACGCAATAAACAATTATCTTCTTTATTTACTCACCACAAAGTAAGTTCAGATAAATAGAATAAGTTAAAAATGAAGAAAACAATGATATGAAATGTAGTATCACCTCTCCAGAGCGCCCCTTTCTGGAGCAACAACCTCTCAAAAACGTTATAAATTTCTCCCGATGTAGACAGTTATTGCCAGTTTATCCTATGTAGAACAACAACAGCTTAAAGTCGCAACTCCCAATAGGCGTTGCTCTGGAGGGGTTGTACTGCAAATGGTAGGCCGGTTGAGGAGTAGATGTTGTATGAAGATAAATAGATATGTTAGATGATATAATACAAGACAATCATGAAAGCTAAGAAAATATACCATATATAATACTGTATAGAGAAAACAACTGTAGCACATTGATTCTAATCTAACATTGTTCATGTGTGTGAATAATTCTTCTTCATAATAATATAACCATCTCTTTCATGAGCATGCGTTATCTGGAAATCTTCAATTGAAAATGGTAATACGACCGCTACAATTCCATGCTCTTCGCAGAATGTATGCAACAAAATGAGTCCAATATTTAAAATGGTATGTACAAGTTTAATGTTAACAAACACTCATGTACATACACGCATTCACTTCGTCCTGTCGCAAGTTCTCACAACACAGACATTCTGTGTCGTCGTTTTTATCTTAATATACTACATGAACAACACTATGCAATATTATAATAACAATATTATGAACATTGCCATAAAATAAACCCTATATTAGTCGTTTGTGGATTTCAAACATATTCGTCAGGTTTTTTCACAGGCGCACGTGTGTACCCGTGGTGGTTGGATGTTGTCCGCCTACTTGCGTCAGTGTCCACATATTCCGTCATCGTGTGCATTAACGATGATCCATTTCTATCTCCATATTTCTCCGACATTGCATTGACACTGGTTGGAAAAAGCGTCCGGCGAAACCGTAGCTTACTCCGAAATTTCTTACACGGTCGGCAAGGACACCAGCAAAATACACGAATAAACCCTTCACGAAATCTGAAAATATAATTGTCATACTTATGTCAGTAATATAGTATATATGGTCATTCCTTTTATGTATTATTTCGATGAAAATGTTTGGAAAACATATGTCAGTTCACAAAATAAAAATGATATTTATATTGGTAGAATAGTATAGGATAAGATTCGGCGTAAAACAAAATACTGTAGAATTATTTCAAAACAAGTAGTTCGTGGTGGAACACATCTTGCCGTTTACGGAACAGGCCTACACCATGTTAGATAGAATAAATTTGCTCTTATATCATAGTTACCTTGAGTTCATCCAGCAGTATATGATAGGGTTATACATTGAATTACTCATTGCCATGAGATAAAATACAATGTATATTTGTTGGATATATTCAAACTTGGTCAAGCTAGGGTAATGATTCTGCAGTACAAAGTAAATCTGCATCGGAAACCAGCATATAGCGAATATTACCACAACAGCAATCATCATCTTCACAACCTGTTGATATAATATAATAAAGAACGTGTTTATTTGCTGTCTCCCTATCTACCTTCCACAAATGATGCACTCCAAAAACAACATTTCTCCATCAGCAGTAATAATAATTTTAGTCTTGATCCAAAAAAGTAAAACATACCTCACACGAAGTTTTGATTTTCTAAAAAAGTGAATAACCTACTTACATACCCACCTCACAAAGCAATGTTTGGAGACAGCAAACAATGAATTTTTAATGTAGCATTAGTTATCGCTTATGCCCAGGTCACAACCGGTCGTTTACCTGTCTGCGGCGAGTCTACGACGGATTTCGCAAAAAATCCGTGGGTTGGACGCACGAGTCCGCACGTTTGTTAAGCCCGCAGGAGCACACAGGCCGCCACAGGAGGCTGTTGGGCATGTCCTAACAGTTTCTGCGGCGGCCTGTGTGCTCCTGCGGGCTTAACAAACGTGCGGACCCGTGCGTCCAACCCACGGATTTTTCATGAACGCACGTGTGAAGTGCAGTCATCGCAAGGAGGAGCACGGAGCTGCACGTTTATCTTGCGGTGACTGCAATGTATGTTACTGGCACAAGATGCATATTTATTCTGTGGTGGCTGCAAGATCGTCGCACAGCCAACGTACTTGCACTGTGCAAACGAGGCAAGATGACCTGTCGGCAAAGTTCGTTAATCTGAGAACGGAGTCTGAGCTCAAAGACCAGAAGGCAGAAACGCCTCTTGGTTGTCTTGTGGTGACGGCACAATCGATGCAGTCAGATCGGACCCGGCATCCTCAAGACAATGTTCCTGAAGCCGAAATGACATCTTGTACTTGCGTGGTATATATATACACTGAAAATATTCGTATTGACTCGAGAAGGTCACGTACGCACTTCGTGCGAACATCGCATGGGCTTCTTGCAGTCGCCTTACGGAGTCGTAATATATTGGTGTTTCGTGCGGACGCTGCAAGACACCCACAAGGACCCGTACGGCGAACGTAAGTTGCCCGTTTGATTTCTGTACAGTTGCTACAGTCATGTCTTATCGCAAAGAACCGTAGGGATTTGCCCGCAACCCGCCCACAGCTGCGGAAACGAACGTGCAACAAAACGCACGGTGAGTTGTAACCGAGGCATTATACCCCTCCGCATTTATTATTTCATTTTGTTGCCCCAGTATGTGTGAGGAGGCCTTGACTTTTGAATATCCAAGTATATGTTATACCAATTGAAAAAATCATCACAGCATCTATAATTATGAGCGCCGCTGTACGTTTTCCAACTTCTTCTTTAATTGACGTCATTTCCAGAAAACTTCACATGTGACGTCACCATGTACTGACAGTAAACAATATTTTCCAAATGTGGTAATATGAAAATGAAGTGACCGTATGGAGTAAATATTATTTCCTGCTTTCAAATAGTGATATCACTTGTTACGTTTTCTTGAAATGACGTCATTTACAGAAGAGGTTGGTAAATCCAATAGCAGCGCTCATATAAACATGCCAATACTAATATAATTAAAGCCAAAGCAAATTATAACATATATGATAGTGAAAAAGCAATGTATATCTTTGGACCAATCAAGTAGTCATTAGTCACATTACAAACAGTTTTACCATAAACAAGTATTTAGCGATCAAACTGTTTTAAAACGATAGACATAAAATGTGTTATCGTCAAATTCGTCTACGGCACCGCAAATAAAACAATTACCTTCCGTTTCGACTTGACCCGATCATGTTGTATTGTTGTCTCCTCTCCTATAGCCTGGCTTCCCCACAATTCTATACCAACTCGTGTGTAAGTTATTGTCAGTGTAAACAAAGGGAGTATGTAGTTAAGTATCAGCAACACATAGTTATATCTGAAATAATGATACATTCAGGTTATACAGGTAGAAGGTCCGATCGATGGCTGAGGGATAGAATGTTCGACTACATTGCGGGAAGTAGCAATATTGGCACAAGCAGCCCCCTTTCCTACGTTAAGCATTACAAGTACAGTACCAGGACTCATTAAATTTTCTGCCCTAACCTAATGTGTTTTTCAATAATTTTCCTTCATGATTCTTGTTGAAATATGTCATCTATTATAATGGCTGGCAATTTTGAAGAAAAACTACTTTTTATTATCATCTCGGCTAAAATAGCCATAAACAGCAAATATATGGGTTTCAGAATTCAATATTTGACAAAAACTACTTCCACAATGTTTTTTTGGGGATAGATCTTGGAAATTGATCTATTCTAAAATATGCCGTCAAACAACAATGACACTTTCCAAAAAAGATTTATACTACAAGGCTTCGTGATATTCTTTTCTCTTATAATAACATTAAGTTTCCATTCATGGGGAATAACGAAACAGGACAATACACCTATCATTCATGGTGTGTGTTTGGTCCTTTTCGCTTGTGTAATTATTTACATGTATGTATAAATGTTCATGTTTCTTCGAGCGTTTGGGAGGACTGTGCACTTTACGTAAGACATTTACTGCTCGACTTCTTCATACACAAAAATATAGTGTATTGAATACGCGCATGCTGATTGACCTCAAACCCAATTTGAATATACTAAACACTGAGTTGTTTTTATTCATTTAAAAATAACAGTTGACATAAAGAGAGAATAAGTTGCTACATGGAACGCCTCATACATAAGACAATGCCTCTTTAATAAACACTTACATCAAATCATCTACCATGTCCCACGTATAGGAACACATTGCCGCAGGAGGAACAACATGGGCTGGGTGTGGTATTGCTGTATAGTAGATAATATTGGGTAATGATAGTGCTATGGATATAATCCAGATGACCGCTATTGCTGCTACCACATGGCGCTTTGGTGTTCTTGGTCTAAGCGGGTATAAAATTGCAGTATATCTGAAAATATATAAAAGAAGACGAGGTGAAATGAAAACTTTTAAAGTGTTTTGGACAAGTCGTATCGTCATTGTATGGAGTTAAAGCTCTGCTCTTGTGGCGGCGTCTCTTTGTCACTGACCGTTCCAATGTGGTACTCCCATTTTCATAAATCATTTATGTTTTCGTATTGTGTTCGTTTAAAGTGTCTATATTTTACATATATGTGTTCTTTTCATATCTTCTTTGGCTATTTGGTGAATATGCACTTTGTATACGGCATTTCCTTCTCGACTTTGATATTCATTTCAAGCGAACCGGTATAAAACTGCCTCCACATCACGTCCGCCGGGGAGGGTTACCCCGAGAGAGCATGTACCGTACAAACCGCCCCGTGTGCTTTGTTACATCGATTTTATCAAATAAATAACTTACATCCGAAATGTGTCGACACTAAAACATGATATGGTAAATGGCACTTCTGTTATCTACATGAATTTCATTTTATATTTTTAATTTATATTTCATATTTCATATCGACATATGTATTTTTATTATATAGTATTGATATTTTATGCTTACTTATACTTTATATTTATTCATATTTTATATTTATTTATATTTCATATTCATTTTTATTTTTGTATTTAATACTTAAACTGTCAAACTTACTACATGATTTATTGTTTTCATTGCAAGCTACACCTGTCCCACAACCGTAGGTATAAAACACTAAAGGTACGTTATACACTTACAGAAAAATACTTCAACTTTGCTGCAACAGGAGCAACTGTTATTACGAAACATAAAATGTAATACATATTTCCATGTGCATAACTAAATGTATTTCTTTTGATACTTTATTAAGCCAGCTTTCGTGCAACTACATTTCCTCATGAATCAGACAATGGGTTCAGGTAATTTACCTTAGACTTAAGACATATTAATTAACTTTAATCCCGAGTTATGTAAGCTACGCACACACAGTACAGTTCCCCGATTGTTCGTATTATTTGGCATATTGTCCAGACAAAAGTCCTGTACGATCAGATAAAGTCGATTATTTTATGAGCTTAGAACTTAATGCATTGATTAAAGTCTGGTCGCTTTGATATGCAAACTTGCTATCTTTACGATAAATAAATCATTTGTTAATTACGCGATGTAAACCCCGAGGCGAGAGTGTTTATATATAATACTTGTTTCAAGTGCAAAGTGCTAACAGTGATATGAACCAAACAGGCATGCCAATGTTTCGTATGTTTGTAAATTCCTAACCAGTTAGCACAAGCAAACACGTTTGCAAAAACTTTCATCAACGCTAATACTGTAAATAAAAGACGAAATCCTCTATTTTCATGTAGGAAGGCACTCCAAGTTGAATATTCAACGTATTTTTGCAACATAAATGTATGTATTTATTCATGAACTCATGTTCAATATGTAAATGGTTTGATCAAGTTAAATTAACCCGCAGTATTCTTTTCTAATTTTTGAATAAAATATTCCTAGACGGGTTGATCTGCAGATGTCAATATAAAGTTTTGATAAATATTTGCTATCAAGTTTGACTTGATTATGGTTCGGTTAATTGTATATGTGCAGGAATGCTGAAACTATGGCCATATATGAATATTTCATTTAAGTTGGACCGCTTCAAGTTAAGTGCTTCTCTCGCAAACAACAACATATATCATTCGTTTCAAATTAAGTGTCAATAACGGTTAGATCGGTTATTTAAAAAAATCACCACAGGTAATATCAACAACTTTCCTACTGATTATCCAAACTTATCACAATTTAAGTCATTCTAATCGTTACCGACCTTTGGTCTTTATTCAAACGATATATGAGATGGTAAATGCATCTCCAGGCGTCTTTATATACGGTACGGTATTACTAGTATTACTACTTAATTTGTATTTTTGCTACATGGAACGCCACATACATAAGACAGTGCTTCTCTACACAGACCTCCGGGAAAACAATAATACATAAAACATAATGCATTTGAGGAGGTTCAAGGGTACATACGTAAGGGAACAGGGTCGCAAGGAATGGTCTGGCCGACCATTTGGAATAACTAGGAGAATCAAAGAGGACACACGGGGAGGATTAATGGATGCAAAAGGTTAAGACATCTGGCAACAGTAAGCCGAAACTGGGGAGAAAAATAACATGAACACTATATAAAGTGAAAGAATTTCACAGGGGGGAGGGAAATTGCAGCCGTACGCGTAACATATAATGGGAAAACAGATATTGGGTATGTAGAATACTTATTTTTCACTCCACTTCATCGTTCAGTTTAGTTTGATATTGCAGTTTATATAATTCAACAAGAAGAGACATACGGCTGTCTGCAAACAATAATGCCAGCAAGAATCATAAATCAATGTTAAATTGATAAAAATAGTTTTGTGGTTCATCCAATAAGTAAAAACCTTTATCGACGCAGTACAAGTAAATATCGCATCCCATTACGAGATTACTACATTCGAAAATGAATATTTAGCGACTAGTCTGCTAAGTAGAATAAAAACGTTCATTAAAAGGAAAACATATTTTTCTTGAAGACATGTCTCTCAATGTATCTACTTAATGTTGCTGCAACAACATTCTTTCTAAATCTGAACAATAATACCTTGTTCACAAGAGTGTAAATTCCATTACTAATCTTACAATGCCTTGCTACGTGTCTATGATATATACACATCAACTTGATGTGCCTATCAAATACCAGAATATGATATTGAATAAACAACTGGTGTCGTCTTTATACTGGTAAATGTTCTTAAAGACAACCCGTACATTTCTAAGGACAAGAGACGAAGCTAGTCCACTGGGAGTTAGTGACGTGACGTGTTGTCTTCTTAATAGTCACTCCCAAATAAATGAGTATTGTAATTATTTGTGTGATTATCGATTTGGGGAGATTTCGTCTGTGTCTGTCACATCAAATAGAAACGGTAAATAACATTTCTTAAGACTATGACGGTTAGTGACATGAACACTGGCATGAAAAAACTATGACGCCAGTTAGGGAAGATTCTATTACCAACGGTGTTTTTGAGCGTATTAGAATTGTCGATTTAATATGTTTCTATAGTTACCGATTGTTCGCACCAATGGTATTCTTAAATACAGAGTGTCAATATGACCTGTCAGAGAAGTGAAGGTATTACAGAGTGTCAATATGACCTGTCAGAGAAGTGAAGGTATTACAGAGTGTCAATATGACCTGTCAGAGAAGTGAAGGTATTACAGAGTGTCAATATGACCTGTCAGAGAAGTGAAGGTATTACAGAGTGTCAATATGACCTGTCAGAGAAGGGAAGGTATTACAGAGTGTCAATATGACCTGTCAGAGAAGTGAAGGTATTACAGAGTGTCAATATGACCTGTCAGAGAAGTGAAGGTATTACAGAGTGTCAATATGACCTGTCAGAGAAGTGAAGGTATTACAGAGTGTCAATATGACCTGTCAGAGAACTTACAAAAGCAGGTCAGCTAATATTCAAACAGTCTTTTATTCGTTGCTCTCTCGATCGCTTAAAAAGGAAATGGCAGAAAGTGGTGATCACTATGACTGAGACTGAAGGATTTGTAAGATGTAACTAATAAGAAAACATCAGGATATAACTGCGAGGTCTTATAATGTAAGTTTATCATACGCCAAGTGCGATACAAAATGTGTTCGTTCATTTTTACTGTTATCAAGTGCAATTTATTAATATTTTGACTAATAACCACAGGATGAAAGAATGATTTATATGTTAATGTATGTTTTTGATGATTACTAAAATAGAGGTGACAAAATGCAATTGTATAATTTGTTTTTCTTTAAAGAATGTAGTAAAGCCGAATTTAAATTGTTTTGTTTTATCCTTGCGGTATCTTTAAAATATAGCAAATAATTACACAACATCTGTAATGGTATGAACACTGCAATTGAGCAAAGAACATCGTCCAACTATCGAGTTACGTGTAATATCCTTACATACCAAATACGCACCAGACGGTGTAAGAAACACATGTAACAAATGGTGGTATTGATACCAGACGATAAAGTGTTGTCCCATACAACTGTTCAAAATATCATTAGCTACCAGATGATGTACAAGGGTGAATGATAATAGCATATAGACCATCAAAACTGTTCAGAGCTAATTATAACATAACATTGACGAGCAAGATAAGTTCAGATGACAACATAAATGGTGTCTTGCCAAAATAATGGCAGCTATCGCTCCAACATCATTCGTCTGTTGACCGTCTAATACTTACACTGAGAGTTTAACACCATGAGGCATCTGGACTGTTGACTTTGTCGTCACGTATTACTGTAGTGTGGTAATGTGTTATTCTTAATATCCCTCTTGTTTAATTTTATTCTATACGCATTCCAAATGTTTAATTTCTCAATTTGAAGTCATGATTTGTAGATTTACGGGTCAAAATAAAAGCAACTTTCAAGGCAATGTAACATTCCGCTAGAGGCGATCTTAACACAAAATTTATCATTGTTCGTATTGTAAATATATACAACCAGACAACCGATATAATTGACAGCATGTTCATGAAACATATGATGGCCGAATTTACTCTAAAATGGTACCTAATCACCTAAAATTATACTTTGATTTGTTATAATTCTAAGGTTTTTTTGCAATGATCTCTTCCGCTCTGAAGTTATTTGGAAGAAATGTTTTAAATCAGCTGTTAGCTTGTAAAGCATACGGTTTAATTAATTTGCCCTGGGGTAACGAATATATAATTAATATAATTATAATAGTTTTTTTCCAAGTCTGAAATAGTAAATAAAAGATGGATTGTTTATTACTTTTATCACAATAAACGTTATGACTCCATTTAATTTATTACCGAAGTTCTTTGAAGGTTTTAGGTTTATGTTAGTGTAAAACATTTGAGGAAGGCAAAGTTGGTACAGGGACCGCCACAAGACTATGCCTCCGTAAGTAGATTCCACAAAAATAACAGCATACAAAACAATAGGAGTTGAGACGGTGTTAGCGTTTACACTTGTGGGGATGGTCGGTAAGGAATTGTTTGGCTGGTTCATAAAAAAACAAGGGGACAAGGAGGGGACAAAATATGGAGGAGCGAATTCATTACGGGACAAGCCAGAATAATAAGTTGGCCACACTCGATTAGAAGTTCTATGATAGAAAGTTGGAATGTTAAATTAGATAATTGTTCAACTGCTCATATTATCAGGTTGGACTCATGTGCTTTCTTCCATCATTTATGTTTGT
This sequence comes from Mactromeris polynyma, assembly GCA_032209605.1. Taxonomy (NCBI): domain Eukaryota; kingdom Metazoa; phylum Mollusca; class Bivalvia; order Venerida; family Mactridae; genus Mactromeris; species Mactromeris polynyma. The sequence goes on from JASFXZ010000022.1 coordinate 7,835,010, forward strand.
TTCGCGTTTGCAGCTGACAATGCGTATGTACGTGTTTATATTCTCCTAGTATTATGGCGTATGAACGTGTTTATATTCTCCTAGTATTATGGCGTATGTACGTGTTTATATTCTCCTAGTATTATGGTGTATGTACGTGTTTATATTCTCCTAGTATTATGGCGTATGTACGTGTTTATATTCTCCTAGTATTATGGTGTATGAACGTGTTTATATTC